>OZ029914.1:43491218-43506806 GCA_964023275.1 Norana najaformis | reverse complement strand
AGGGTTAGGGTTAGGGTTAGGGTTAGGGTTAGGGTTAGGGTTAGGGTTAGGGTTAGGGTTAGGGTTAGGGTTAGGGTTAGGGTTAGGGTTAGGGTTAGGGTTAGGGTTAGGGTTAGGGTTAGGGTTAGGGTTAGGGTTAGGGTTAGGGTTAGGGGTTAGGGTTAGGGTTAGGGTTAGGGTTAGGGTTAGGGTTAGGGTTAGGGTTAGGGTTAGGGTTAGGGTTAGGGTTAGGGTTAGGGTTAGGGTTAGGGTTAGGGTTAGGGTTAGGGTTAGGGTTAGGGTTAGGGTTAGGGTTAGGGTTAGGGTTAGGGTTAGGGTTAGGGTTAGGGTTAGGGTTAGGGTTAGGGTTAGGGTTAGGGTTAGGGTTAGGGTTAGGGTTAGGGTTAGGGTTAGGGTTAGGGTTAGGGTTAGGGTTAGGGTTAGGGTTAGGGTTAGGGTTAGGGTTAGGGTTAGGGTTAGGGTTAGGGTTAGGGTTAGGGTTAGGGTTAGGGTTAGGGTTAGGGTTAGGGTTAGGGTTAGGGTTAGGGTTAGGGTTAGGGTTAGGGTTAGGGTTAGGGTTAGGGTTAGGGTTAGGGTTAGGGTTAGGGTTAGGGTTAGGGTTAGGGTTAGGGTTAGGGTTAGGGTTAGGGTTAGGGTTAGGGTTAGGGTTAGGGTTAGGGTTAGGGTTAGGGTTAGGGTTAGGGTTAGGGTTAGGGTTAGGGTTAGGGTTAGGGTTAGGGTTAGGGTTAGGGTTAGGGTTAGGGTTAGGGTTAGGGTTAGGGTTAGGGTTAGGGTTAGGGTTAGGGTTAGGGTTAGGGTTAGGGTTAGGGTTAGGGTTAGGGTTAGGGTTAGGGTTAGGGTTAGGGTTAGGGTTAGGGTTAGGGTTAGGGTTAGGGTTAGGGTTAGGGTTAGGGTTAGGGTTAGGGTTAGGGTTAGGGTTAGGGTTAGGGTTAGGGTTAGGGTTAGGGTTAGGGTTAGGGTTAGGGTTAGGGTTAGGGTTAGGGTTAGGGTTAGGGTTAGGGTTAGGGTTAGGGTTAGGGTTAGGGTTAGGGTTAGGGTTAGGGTTAGGGTTAGGGTTAGGGTTAGGGTTAGGGTTAGGGTTAGGGTTAGGGTTAGGGTTAGGGTTAGGGTTAGGGTTAGGGTTAGGGTTAGGGTTAGGGTTAGGGTTAGGGTTAGGGTTAGGGTTAGGGTTAGGGTTAGGGTTAGGGTTAGGGTTAGGGTTAGGGTTAGGGTTAGGTTAGGGTTAGGGTTAGGGTTAGGGTTAGGGTTAGGGTTAGGGTTAGGGTTAGGGTTAGGGTTAGGGTTAGGGTTAGGGTTAGGGTTAGGGTTAGGGTTAGGGTTAGGGTTAGGGTTAGGGTTAGGGTTAGGGTTAGGGTTAGGGTTAGGGTTAGGGTTAGGGTTAGGGTTAGGGTTAGGGTTAGGGTTAGGGTTAGGGTTAGGGTTAGGGTTAGGGTTAGGGTTAGGGTTAGGGTTAGGGTTAGGGTTAGGGTTAGGGTTAGGGTTAGGGTTAGGGTTAGGGTTAGGGTTAGGGTTAGGGTTAGGGTTAGGGTTAGGGTTAGGGTTAGGGTTAGGGTTAGGGTTAGGGTTAGGGTTAGGGTTAGGGTTAGGGTTAGGGTTAGGGTTAGGGTTAGGGTTAGGGTTAGGGTTAGGGTTAGGGTTAGGGTTAGGGTTAGGGTTAGGGTTAGGGTTAGGGTTAGGGTTAGGGTTAGGGTTAGGGTTAGGGTTAGGGTTAGGGTTAGGGTTAGGGTTAGGGTTAGGGTTAGGGTTAGGGTTAGGGTTAGGGTTAGGGTTAGGGTTAGGGTTAGGGTTAGGGTTAGGGTTAGGGTTAGGGTTAGGGTTAGGGTTAGGGTTAGGGTTAGGGTTAGGGTTAGGGTTAGGGTTAGGGTTAGGGTTAGGGTTAGGGTTAGGGTTAGGGTTAGGGTTAGGGTTAGGGTTAGGGTTAGGGTTAGGGTTAGGGTTAGGGTCAGTCAAAACTGAAAACACATACTTCACAAATCCACTTTTCGATGTTTTTGCATGTCCCGAGTCGCGGTTTCAATCGGTTTTCTCACCATCAGATTTTTCGGTGATTTTGCATGTCCCGAGTCGCGTTTTCAATCGCTTTTCGCGTCATTATTTTCTGGGTTTTTTCCTGATTTTTATCGTCAAACTTATCGAAAATTTTCAGCTCGTTATTATCTCGGTTTTTTGCCACTTTTATCGTCAAATTTATCGAAATTTTTCACCTCGTTATTATCGAGGCTTTTCATCAATTTTATCATCAAATTTATCAAATATGTTCACCTCATTATTTTCGAGGTTTTTTCATCACTTTTATCGTGAAATCTATCGAAAATTTTGACCTCATTATTTTCGAGGTTTTTTCATCACTTTTTCGTCAAATTTATCGAAAATTTTGACTTCATTATTTTTGATTTTTTTGTCACTTTTATCGCCAAATTTATCGAAAATGTTGACCTCAATATTTTTGAGGTTTTTTCATCACTTTTATCGTCATGTTTTTCGAAAATTTTGACCTCATTATTTTCGAGGTGTCTTCATCACTTTTTTCGTCAAATTTATCGAAAATTTTGACTTATTATTATCGAAAATAACAATAAAAATTATAAAAAAACGACGCGAAAAAATGCCAAAATTTTGAACGAAAATGACGATAAAAGTGATGAAAAACGACGAAAGAAATGTCAAAATATTTGATGAAAATGACGACAAATTATGAAAAGACGTGAAAAATGATGTCAAAATTTTCGGTATGAATGACGATAAAAAATGATGAAAGAACTCCTATAATGGAGGATTGCTTCATTCTAACGTGAGTGGCGGAGCAGCGCACAGGTCCATCCGAAGAATCGCTTCCTCTGTCACTGTCACGGCCGTGTCAGACGCCCCTCGATTCATCGCTACTGCAGCACACAACCCAGATGATGACGATCGGAAGGCCACGCAAGGACGACGACGCCGAGTGCTAATGACGGCAAAGAGACGCTATTCGTCACGCATCCGACGAACCTGCCGGAACGAATGAATGACGGGCCTTCATCAACGAAGCTGAGGCCCATCCGCCGGCCGCCACTAATGAACGCTCAGCACCCTGATGAACGATTGACACCCAATTAATAGGATAGTAATAGGGACATCTGGTAGATGCCATAAGATCGTAATCTCGAGTAGGCAATTAGATTTCACTGTATATAAGGAACGGTTAGGTCTTACTCGAGAGATCACTCTGGCGAACATAGCAACAACCGAACATTGGCAGAGCCGAACAAACGTTTCATCTAGGCCAGTTAACAGTGATTCTCAGACGCTGTATATACAGTAGATCCGTCATTTGATTTCATTAAAATTCGAAAACTACCTTTCGGCTTGAGAAAAAATCATGTCACGATTCTCGACGCCACGAGACAGCAGACAGGGCCGTGACAGTCACTCCTTCACTCCGGGTGGTACCAATTAAAGCACTGGATCATAAAGCGCCGCGTCTTACAACTGCGATTATTCATTTATTTATCTATTATTTATTTTTTGTTCCTTACGTCATATATTTGTCATTTATTTTAGTATTTTGTTACAAAGGCGGAGTACACAGTGACGCATGAAACAAGTAAAATATATAACTTTAGAGCAAAAGCTATTGCACTGTATTATATCATCTTTGTCGTCATCATCATCATCATCATCATAATTTTCATCAGCATCAGCAACTGTTATTAAGTTAGGCGCATGCACAATTTGCATTGCTAAAACCGGTTAATAGTTCAACATCCCCGATTTCCGTCTTTGGGTCTAGTTCCCCGGTTACAATGGATTTTATACTATGGCTGCAGTTAGGTAGTACAGCTGATCCCGATTTCCGCCCTGTAGTCATATCCCTTAATATTCCGAAATTTGCAAAAAAAGCTTCACGGGAGCGCGATCTCCATAACATAAGCATGCCAAATATTTAAAATATTGACTTTATCATCAGAAATTAATACGTTTTTGAATCTCCGATATCCGTGTTCAGGACTAGGACCCCGGTTGGTGGGATATACAGGTATAGTAGTAGTAGTGGTAGTAGTGGGAGTGGTAGTAGTAGTGGCTCTTCTGGAGAGCGGGAACCGGATACCTTTGTATTACTACAACCCCACGACCTGGGGAACCGTGGAAACCGGGTAATTCCCCGTTTCGGAATTCCATTAATTTCGGATTTCTGGCATGCAAATTGGGTACCTAAGGTTGAAACTTTGCTTATTTTTAACTGTCCCCAGTTTTAGGCCAAAATTTCCCGTTTCACTACAACCGGTTGTGGTTTCTGATGCCATTCTTTTCCAAAACGGGAAACCGAAGGACCTTGTTTCCTCGGACTTCTGACGGTCACATGGTTGACGACCTCACAACGTGCGATAAAGAAGTACGTATGCAAGTAGGCAAGCTTTACCTATCCATTGATAGCTAGGCAAGGAGCAATCTAAAGGATAAATTATTAACAAAAATTTGTTTATAATATCGTATAACGTGCATCGTATCTTTGTGCTACCTTTCACAAAAACTAACTTCACGGCAAAATTGTACATTTTATGGTAAGAGATATTGGAAGTTCACCACCGCAAATAATATTTATCCCGAAGGGAAATTATAGTTCTTCACAGACCGTACACCCCACCCATACGACTAACCAAAATGCGAAGAAGATTTCCGTTACACGGACTAACGTCTAAACAACAAGCCTTGAAACATCCCATATTAGTGCATTGTACCACATGGTAAGAAATATTCCAAGTTCGCCACCAAAATTGCACATTCATCCACTACAGAATCCAAAGCGCTTCACTAACCATAAATAACACTCATATGGCTATTCAAGACATGAATTAGATATCGCAAGAGAAACTATTGACTCCACGGCAGCTCTTGAAACTTTCACTGATCTTTATCAATTACATCATGAAAATAAAAATTTACTTGTTTCTAAGAAACAGATTTCTACTCAAATAGTAAGATAGCACCATTAAATTTACATCGCCTAATGAAACTAAAGAATATTCTAGATATTGCATATATGTTAAATCAAGCATAAAAACCACCCTCACTCACTCAGTGACTGAATAACTGATTGACAGCCCGACTGGGTAATCTGGCGAAACCGTCCTAACCCTAACCCTAACCCTAACCCTAACCCTAACCCTAACCCTAACCCTAACCCTAACCCTAACCCTAACCCTAACCCTAACCCTAACCCTAACCCTAACCCTAACCCTAACCCTAACCCTAACCCTAACCCTAACCCTAACCCTAACCCTAACCCTAACCCTAACCCTAACCCTAACCCTAACCCTAACCCTAACCCTAACCCTAACCCTAACCCTAACCCTAACCCTAACCCTAACCCTAACCCTAACCCTAACCCTAACCCTAACCCTAACCCTAACCCTAACCCTAACCCTAACCCTAACCCTAACCCTAACCCTAACCCTAACCCTAACCCTAACCCTAACCCTAACCCTAACCCTAACCCTAACCCTAACCCTAACCCTAACCCTAACCCTAACCCTAACCCTAACCCTAACCCTAACCCTAACCCTAACCCTAACCCTAACCCTAACCCTAACCCTAACCCTAACCCTAACCCTAACCCTAACCCTAACCCTAACCCTAACCCTAACCCTAACCCTAACCCTAACCCTAACCCTAACCCTAACCCTAACCCTAACCCTAACCCTAACCCTAACCCTAACCCTAACCCTAACCCTAACCCTAACCCTAACCCTAACCCTAACCCTAACCCTAACCCTAACCCTAACCCTAACCCCTAACCCTAACCCTAACCCTAACCCTAACCCTAACCCTAACCCTAACCCTAACCCTAACCCTAACCCTAACCCTAACCCTAACCCTAACCCTAACCCTAACCCTAACCCTAACCCTAACCCTAACCCTAACCCTAACCCTAACCCTAACCCTAACCCTAACCCTAACCCTAACCCTAACCCTAACCCTAACCCTAACCCTAACCCTAACCCTAACCCTAACCCTAACCCTAACCCTAACCCTAACCCTAACCCTAACCCTAACCCTAACCCTAACCCTAACCCTAACCCTAACCCTAACCCTAACCCTAACCCTAACCCTAACCCTAACCCTAACCCTAACCCTAACCCTAACCCTAACCCTAACCCTAACCCTAACCCTAACCCTAACCCTAACCCTAACCCTAACCCTAACCCTAACCCTAACCCTAACCCTAACCCTAACCCTAACCCTAACCCTAACCCTAACCCTAACCCTAACCCTAACCCTAACCCTAACCCTAACCCTAACCCTAACCCTAACCCTAACCCTAACCCTAACCCTAACCCTAACCCTAACCCTAACCCTAACCCTAACCCTAACCCTAACCCTAACCCTAACCCTAACCCTAACCCTAACCCTAACCCTAACCCTAACCCTAACCCTAACCCTAACCCTAACCCTAACCCTAACCCTAACCCTAACCCTAACCCTAACCCTAACCCTAACCCTAACCCTAACCCTAACCCTAACCCTAACCCTAACCCTAACCCTAACCCTAACCCTAACCCTAACCCTAACCCTAACCCTAACCCTAACCCTAACCCTAACCCTAACCCTAACCCTAACCCTAACCCTAACCCTAACCCTAACCCTAACCCTAACCCTAACCCTAACCCTAACCCTAACCCTAACCCTAACCCTAACCCTAACCCTAACCCTAACCCTAACCCTAACCCTAACCCTAACCCTAACCCTAACCCTAACCCTAACCCTAACCCTAACCCTAACCCTAACCCTAACCCTAACCCTAACCCTAACCCTAACCCTAACCCTAACCCTAACCCTAACCCTAACCCTAACCCTAACCCTAACCCTAACCCTAACCCTAACCCTAACCCTAACCCTAACCCTAACCCTAACCCTAACCCTAACCCTAACCCTAACCCTAACCCTAACCCTAACCCTAACCCTAACCCTAACCCTAACCCTAACCCTAACCCTAACCCTAACCCTAACCCTAACCCTAACCCTAACCCTAACCCTAACCCTAACCCTAACCCTAACCCTAACCCTAACCCTAACCCTAACCCTAACCCTAACCCTAACCCTAACCCTAACCCTAACCCTAACCCTAACCCTAACCCTAACCCTAACCCTAACCCTAACCCTAACCCTAACCCTAACCCTAACCCTAACCCTAACCCTAACCCTAACCCTAACCCTAACCCTAACCCTAACCCTAACCCTAACCCTAACCCTAACCCTAACCCTAACCCTAACCCTAACCCTAACCCTAACCCTACTCACACTCACACTCACACTCACTCATGCTTAACACATACACACAACAGATATATATACACACACAGATATATACACACAGATATAGACGCACATGTAAAGCGTTATAAATTGAGTGTGCAGAGCTACTACTGGATTTAAGACAAAAATGCTTGTCAGTGATTATCAACCTTCTACAAGTGCTCTTAAAGATCATTGAATGAACTTGTATTGTACTAAAAATACCAGATATATACAACACTCAGATATATACACACAGATAAATGTCCAGACCGGGAATCGAACCGCGCCCACTCACAGCACCCAAAGACCCGCGTTAATATTCCCAGCGCTTTAACCACTCCGCCATAACACCCTGCGCTTATTCACTGCAAGAAAGCGCTCTTGTTTAACCCTTTGACCCTCTGGTCAAAATGGCCCCACGTCTTCCGCGGCGACAACTAGCGAATATTTCAAAGTTTTCGAGTGTAACTAATAAATATTCATGAGCGCCTGGCCTGCTTTCGTTAGTGCTGTGGTTTAAAAATAATAAGGTTTAGTTTCGATAATGTGCCTTATTTTGTTGGTTCATACGAAAAGAGTGTTAATACCTGCTGTTCATGACATTCACAATCAGGGTATTACACCAGTTATTGTGCCATTATGTTAACAACACATGCACATTAGCACTCAGTGATTAAGTATACGCAGTCACTCAATCATATATATACATATACATATACACATATATACACTTATACACACATGCCGGGAATCGAACTCTGGACCCATGGTCAAATTACCGACGCCTTATCACTCAACCACCTCGCCTCGACCGAATCTAAATCCGCGCCTGTAAATAATGGCTGACGCACAGAAAGATTTATTGTGCGCCTTTACATTTTCCTGGTTCTCTAAAGCGAGATTCGGTCAAAGGAAAGGGATGAGAACGCGGGAAATATATACGGAGATACAGGCCTCTGAAAGTCGTAACCCATTTTAAGTTATCAAAATTTGGCCGTCGCTAGAGCACTCCTCCGTCTATCAATCGAGCAGAGCTATTACCTGTGTGTGTGTGTTTGTGCGTGTGTTTGTGTGTGTTTGTGCGTGTGTTTGTGCGTGTGTTTGTGCGTGTGTTTGTGCGTGTGTTTGTGTGTGCGTGCGTGTAACGTACAGCCAGTAAATACCTGTTAGACGAGCCAAATTCCATACAAACAGAAGCTTTAAGAGTGTGCTGTGGAGATGTCAGAGGCACGGCGGTTTTGGCGTTATAGTATCAGTGTGGAGATTTAAGACTAATGCAAAATTCTTACAATGCTCAGTTCAAAATCCTTGTCAGTGATGATCAATCTACTACAAGTGCTCTTAAAAGTCATTGGATGAACTCGTATCGTATTAAAATTACCCGACCAATTCATTCACTTGTACGGTTGAGTTCTGCTCTAAATTGACCACTCCTTTAATTGGCCCTTCTTTCCCACGAAAACCTCCTTTAATCTGCGTTGTATGTATTGAAGAACTGGGTCATTAGCGCCGCGCCTTAATAAAGCGGTTATTTATCTATTTACTGTCTATTTATTTATTATTTAAATATCTATTTATTACATGATTTATTTGTGCATTTATTTTAATATTTTTAAATATTTTTTACAAAGGCGAAATTCACGTAGACATGTATACGAGATATCTAAAGTATATCACATCAGATCAACAGCCATTTTATCATCATCAATCGTCGTCGTCATCATCATCATTTTCATCATCATAATTATCATCACCATTATCAATTAAGTTAGGCGCATCCATAATTCTTCCTTTCTGACTGAAATTAGCATCATTTAGTCTAGCGGGCAGAGGGCCTTTGATTAATTTCCTTGAAGAGGCTGTATATAAATTTACTATTAAATTACACTGGATCACACGAAAAAAATTTTCGCCTGCTACTAGTCATATGTTATGTGTACTACACTAAATCGAATCTGCTGATTCCAAATCTGAAGTCAGATTTTGTGTAGCACGTCAGGATCTTAAGATATGCAGCATAAATGCTAATAATTATGCAAACTCTTTACAGAACTAGTATTTCCTTATTACTGTGTAATTATGCAAACTCAGAGTATTCATAACAAGAAACAAAATGTTATTCTTTTATAACTTGAAATTAAAATATGTTTTAAAATGTAATATAAATATATGTATGTTACTCAGATGAAAGCATACATTTCGAAATTTTGTCTCTAGCTTAACTCTATACGAGTTCAAAAGTGCTTTAGACACTTGCTCTTGCGCTTGTGAGTGGCCGCTGTTGTCCGCTGCAGAAACCAGCAGTAATCGGCCATCATGTTGGAATTGCAGTGGCCCTGATATCTTGCTTCAAAGGTGGAGATGTCTTGATGGAATCTCTCTCCATGCTCATCGCTTACATCACCCAAGTTTGGTGGGAAAAATGCCAGATGGGAATGTAAGAAATGTATTTTTAGTGACATCCGGCAGCCGAGTTGCTTATATGCTGTTAGCATGTTGCTAACGAGTTCAGCATAGTTGTCAGCTCGGTGATTCTCAAGGAAGTTTTGCACCACCAACGTACATGCATCCCAAGCGGCAAATTCCAGTGGGTTGAGCTTGGTTCTAAATACAGTATCACGCTTTAGTTCGCGGATTTCTGGCCCAATAAAAATTCCTGCCTTCAGCTTAGCATCAGTTTTGATGGCTCCAAATTTATCTCTCAGATACTGGAAGCCTTGTCCAGTACGATCCATTGCCACTACGAAATTTCTCATGAGGTCCAGTTTAATGTGAAGTGGTGGTAAGTACACTTTCAATGGATCAACCAATGGTTCGTGGTGCACGTTGTGCCGACCAACAATGTGCTCAGATCTAGGAGGCCACAGTTTCACTTTGTAATGGTTGCTGTCATCACGACTGTTCCACAAGCACAAAAAGCACATATTTTTTGTGTACCCCAGCTGTAGGCCCAGAATAAGTGCTACCACTTTGAGGTCCGCACAGATGTTCCATTTGTAGTCTGAGTAGTTGATCACTTTCAAAATGAGTTTCATTGAATCATATGTCTCTATGAGGCCTACAGCGTGGGCTATAGGAACAGACGGCTTTTCGTTACCGTTGTGTACCAACACAGCTTTCAAGCTCGCTTGGCTGGAATCTGTGAACAGTCTCCACTGATCATGAACGTATTCGCAACCTAAATTCAGCATGAGACCGTTCACGTCAGTACGGAAACAGATATCATTTTCCAGTTTGTAATATGTAGCTAACTGTTTGTGACGATAACAGAAGTGTGATGTTGTGGTACCTTTTTGAAGCAAGTTCCATTCCCCTAGTCTGGAGGCTAACAGTTCAGATTTCTCCTTTGACAAAGATAGGTTCCTCACCAGATCATCTAACTCACCTTGCCTTATCAAATGCGGCCTACCCTCTTCCAAATCTTGATCACTGGATTCATAAACAGTAACGTCATCTTCTGTATTACCATCAGAACTGTCCGTTTCATCAGCACCCGCAGCAGGCGGAAATGGTACTGGATTCTCTCCATCATGCGGCACTGGTTTTAGAGCGGACTCGCAATCAGGATAAACGATTTTAGACTTATTTTTCTTCGAAAATCCAGCAACTTTAGTAATGCAGAAATAACAGTCTGCATGATGATTTCTTGGCTCGCGCCACACCATAGGCACAGCAAACGGCATTGAATTCCTTTTGCCATTCAGCCACTGTGTAAGCCCAGAGTAGCACACGGTGCAGCAGATATGAGGTGCCCAACTTTTATCCTCGTCTCCGATTTGACATCCAAAATAATACTTGTAAGCAATCATCACTCTCTTAGTTAACTTCTTGCGCTGGTCACAAAGAGTATATTTACCACAAACATAGCAAAAATTGTCTGGATGGTTAACACAGCCTCGCCTATTCATTTCAAAATTAAATCTCACACACTAGCTACAGCTATATAAGAAAACTTCACCTTCGTTCTACGCAATCTCGCCTTATATACTGGTATTGAAGCTGACGTCAGCTCGCTGACATGCCCAATTATGTCTAGCGGCTGCTGCAGGCTTGCTGTTAGGAATATTTCAGGCGACACTTGCAGGCATGCACGTATCACTGGCAGCAATCGTGGAGACACATACAACAGAATGTACAGACATAACCGAAAACGAGTCCTTACGTCATTACTTGAATGCATGCATAACTTAAAATCTAGATATACACATTGCGGTCACTAGTAGATGTACACGTCGCGGTGTGCAGTAGAGGCACACATTGCTGTGTGCAGCAGATGTAAACATTTGAGGTTTGTAGTCGAGGAACACATTGCGGTGTGTAGTCGAGGGACACATTGCGGTGTGTAGTAGATGTACACATTTGCGGTGTGTAGTAGATGTACACATTTGCGGTGTGTAGTAGATGTACACATTTGCTGTGTGTAGTAGATGTACACATTTGCGGTGTGTAGTAGATGTACACATTTGCGGTGTGTAGTAGATGTACACATTTGCGGTGTGTAGTAGATGTACACATTTGCGGTGTGTAGTAGATGTACACATTTGCGGTGTGTAGTAAATGTACTCATTCCGCAATGTGTACATCTACTGCACACCGCAATGTGTTCCTCGACTACACACCGGAATGTGTACATCTACTACACACCGCAATGTGAACATCGACTACACACCGCAAAATGTGTACATCTACTACACACCGCAAAATGAGTACATCTGCTACACACCGCAAAATGAGTACATCTACTACACACAGCAATGTGTACATCTGCTACACACCGCTATGTGTACATCTACTACACACCGCAATGTGTTCCTCGACTACACACCGCAATGTGTACATCTACTACACACCGCAATGTGAACATCGACTACACACCGCTATGTGTACATCAACTACACACCGCAATGTGTACATCTGCTGCACACCGCAAATGTGTACTTCTACTACACACCGCAATGTGTACATCTGCTACACACCGCTATGTGTACATCTACTACACACCGCAATGTGTACCTCGACTATACACCGCAAATGTGTACATCTACTACACACTGCCATGTGAACATCGACTACACACAGCAATGTGTACATCGACTACACACCGCAATGTGTACATCTACTACACACCGCAAATGTGTACATCTACTACACACCGCAATGTGTACCTCGACTACATACCGCAAATGTATACATCTACTACACACCGCAAAATGTGTACATCTACTACACACCGCAAAATGAGTACATCTACTACACACCGCAAAATGAGTACATCTACTACACTCCGCAAATGTGTACTTCTACCAAACACCGCAAATGTGTACCTCGACTACACACCGCTATGTGTACATCTGCTACACACCGCAATGTGTACATCTACTACACACCGCGATGTGTACATCTACTACACACCGCAAATGTGTACATCTACTACACACCGCAATGTGTACATCGACTATACACCGCAAATGTGTACATCTACTACACACCGCCATGTGAACATCGACTACACACTGCAATATGTACATCGACTACACACCGCAAATGTGTACATCTACTACACACCGCGATGTGTACATCTACTACACACCGCAAATGTGTACATCGACTACACACCGCAATGTGTACATCTACTACACACCGCAAATGTGTACATCTACTACACACTGCCATGTGAACATCTACTACACACCGCAATGTGTACATCTACTACACACCGCGATGTGTACATCTACTACACACCGCAAATGTGTATATCTACTACACACCGCAAAATGAGTACATCTACTACACACCGCAATGTGAACCTCGACGTGCTGGGCAGATTCTGACTTCATATTTGGAATCAGCACATTTGAATCAATATAAGGCACATGCATTACTTTCAGTAGCAAAATCGTTGTGATCCAGTGTTATAATTACAAAGGCCCCAACGATGTCGGGCACCAGTGATTAGCTTTATTGACAGATAATTTATGTCTTTGAGTATTTTTGCCTACAGTAGTGTCACGGGAACCCCACGGCACATGTGTTGACGTCTTGAATTGGCGCTATAGCAATCGTAATCGTAATTCCGAGATTTCTACAGCGCCCAACGAAAGCCACGTCGCGAGGACTAGCTTATTCACAGGTGCTCAGTCAAAACAAAATCGATGGGCAAAAGGGTTTGGTTCCAGGTCAAGATCCAAAAGTCAGACGGAGAGACAGCGTGGCAGCTATGGTGGGTGATGTTTGGGGTTGGAGAGGAGAGAGGTCAGAGGAAGAAGGAGTGTCAGGGTGTCAAATCCTTGACAGCACGTGAAATCGCTCGTGCATGTAGTGCCTATGAGTGTTTTTTAGGTATGTGTGTTGTTACATACGGCGTATAGCACATGACTGAGTGGGTTGAGTTGTTATATGCTCTACGCCTTCTGTACATTTTGGAGGGAATGCTGACTTTGTAAAAAAGGTAAATATAAACGTACATGTTTTCTATAGCAACCATATAGCTTCGACCCTGACCGTTTTACAATGAATTTATCGGGTGAGATCCTTCACCACCGCTGCCCGTTTGAATGGGTGCCCTCCCCCCCCCCCTTCCCGTTTAAGGCCCTCGTGTATATACGGACCGTGCTTGCCCGAGATTCAAATCTCTGACACACACCCACTAAAGGTACTGTACTTAAGTTTGGCTCAAACTAGATTTTGGTTGTTGAGACTGAACGGCGTTTCACTGCAAGCCTGCTGTAGACTCGTTGTGTTTAATCTCCCTGCGTGGTGGATTACGTGTTTCGTCCCTCTAAGCCGTTTTACTTCTTTTGAGCCGTTTTTAATCACCGTCTCTTGATGGATGCTTTGTTTTGTCTTCGTTGGGGTTTTTTGCGGGTTTTGTCATCGCCTGAGGTCGACATCTTATTGCTCCACGTCTGTCGTGTTAGGCCAGTAAATAGCTTAGGAAATAAATTCTATCCTAAAGCTGTTATCCGACCTGCAACAATGTATGCATATATATATATATATATGTGTGTGTGTTTACGTATGCGTATATGCATATGTATATATTTAAGTATGTATGTATGTATTTAAGAATGTATATATGTATGTATGTACGTATGTATGTATGTATGTATTTATATATGTATGTATTTAAGTATGTATGTGTGTATGCATGTATGTGTGTATGTATGCATGTATGTATGTATGTATGTATGTATGTATGCACGTATGTGCGTATATATTTCTGTATGTTTGTTTGTATATATGTATGTGTGCGTGTGTATTTATGTGTGCATGTATTTAAGTATTTATGCATGTAATTATATATGTGCGTATTATGCATGCATGAATGTATGTATGTATGCATGCATGTATTTGTGTATGTATATAAGTATGTATGTATGTATGCATGCATGTATTTGTGTATGTATATAAGTATGTATGTATATATGCATGTATGTATGTGTGCATGCATGTATTTAAGTAACCTTGCATGAATGTAATACACTTAGTATTGCGTCCTTTTACCACTTACTTTGCATCATGCGTCAACAAACAGCCACTTGAAGCCAAAGACATAAAATATCATGAAAGCAGCGTCGAGTAACAATGTCATGGGGTAAAAGGACGTCGCCGCCTTCTTCTTTGATTTAATAAAAGCACTCTGACTAAAAGTATAGCAATAGGTTGAATCAAAATAAAATCTATCGATGTTATGCGGCTGGGTTAGACCGACCTTAACTCTGATGTGTGGTAGATGTAATTACAAAATTAATTAAATCGAATTAAGAAGCACCGAATACCCATCTAAACAGCAACGTTATATGAAGTCCCTATGAACCTCGTATGTCTCTTTGGGTTGATTATTCGTCTGGTGCTTAGTTGATGTTTCAAGGTTTATTTATTTCTATATATTACTATTTACAGTACTATTTTAGTACTATATTATATAGTATTTGTTACTATTTATAGTATTATATATTACTATTTAGTACTATTTATTTCTGCAATTATAAAGCACCACTATCTAATGAATAAGCATCAATCGATGGCGCTGAGCATTTGTGAATGAAGAACTTGCTCAAGGTCCCTACACAGTAACCGCCTCAAGGAGGCTCGAACCCGTACTGTCCGCGTTACGAGTCGAGCGCTTTAACCAATCGGTCATCGTGACCCACTTACAAGCCAAGCGCTCTAACCAATTGGCTGCCATGACCCACTTACAAGCCGAGCGCTCTAACCAATCGGCTGCCATGACCCACTTACAAGCCGAGCGCTCTAACCAATCGGCTACCGTGACCCACTTAAAAGCCGAGCGCTCTAACCAATCGGCCACCG